>CM034463.1:14728661-14755997 GCA_019925255.1 Litchi chinensis | reverse complement strand
TAATTTTATCCCAATCTAATATCAATTTATACTACATAAAAATTTTAAATTAATTTAATTACAATATGATCTCAATTTATACCAAATATGAGATAATATAATTTTAATTCAACCTTAAGTTTTATCAAACATAAAACAGTAATTTTTCAATCAAATTCAATTTAATCAAATAAATTATATTTCATTCTAATCTCACGTGTTAAATAGAGTATAATGGTTGACAGCTAAGTTTTGTTAAATCTCAAGGACATTCCTGTCATTAATCCTGTTAGGTCAAGTTAAAATCCGCATCCAAACAATCCCTATCACTCCCAAAAGCCAACAAATAGCTCTCCAATCACCCCTTCTGCGTCAAATCGCTCTCTGCGATACTGAATTGTCTGCGGAGAAGTAGAAGCATGGGCACAATGAGCGGAAATGACGTGGAAGCGGGGTTCGCAAAGCTGCAAGGTGAGGACTTCGAGTACTACATGCAGACATACTCCATAATCCTAGGTCGAAACTCGAAGAAATCAACGGTGGACGTGGACCTCTCAAGCCTAGGAGGCGGTATGAACATATCGCGTCACCACGCGCGCATATTCTACGATTTTGCGCGCCGCCGCTTCGCTCTCGAAGTGCTGGGGAAGAACGGGTGCCTGGTGGAAGGAGTGCTGCACCTGCCGGGCAATCCACCGGTGAAATTGGATTCACAGGACTTGCTGCAAATCGGAGACAAAGAGTTCTATTTTCTGCTGCCGGTGAGGAGCATATTGGGGGGGCCGGTGGGGCCCAGGCACTATGTTGGGAATTACGGCGGCTATGGGGGGGGATCGGAGGCTGGGAGGATGGTGGCGCCGCCTCCGCCGCTGCCAGCACCCAAGAAAGGGAAGGGAAGAGAGTACTATGAAGAGGAATATGAGGAGGATGAGGAGGGGAGCAGTGGCAAGAAGGGGAGGAGAGATGGGGGCTTTGAAGGCTATCCTGCTGCTTCTGCTAAGTCTGGCTTGTCTGGATCATTGGGTTAGTGCTCTCTTTTTTTTCTTTAATCTATAAGATTAGGGCTTGCATTTGGATGTTTTTGGAATAATACATCACGTGGTTTATGATGGTGTGATTGTCTTATGATAATTGAGAATACACAATTTGGGTTTTTTGATGTATTACATTTAACCTAGATTTTGTGATTGTTGGGTTTGCAGTATTTTGTCATCTGTTATGTTAAGTTTTATTAGTTTTTGGTGCCAGTTGTTTCATACATTGCATTACAGGATTCGGCTTTTGATTAGAATTGCATTAGGGGTTTCACACTAGGGCTGCTGCTGGACTATATTTGTGAAATTCCTGCCTGAACATTTTTCAGGTTTTGTGTCCAGCTTTGTTATGAACAGGTACAATTGTTATCAGCTTTTCCTGGGTGATAACAAAACTCACTTACAAATTGTTCAATTTTGAAAGTCATTGTGTGGCAACATTGCATACATTAAATTAAGGGCCACGAATTATTAGTGCCACAATACTTTCAGGTAATCATTTTGGATGTTCTAGAGTTCATAATGCCTTGAGTAATAAATTTTATTGCTTTAGATGTGTAGTAGAATGAAGTTAAAAAGATTTCAACCCATAAGAGTATGAATTAAGGCTAGTTTTGCGTAGTAATAATAACTAAGATGCAAGTCAGTGAAAGATTCTAAATAACAAATAATGCATAGTCTAGAGGTGTGATAGACTAATTATGCAACAGCCACTCCAATCAAAACTGAAAGACAGAGAAATAATAAACTAGTAAAACTTTTTGCATGAAACCCCTCTCTTGTGAAAAGCCACAGGTTCATGTCCGGCAAAAATATCTTCACTATGAAGTGATTTTTAAGAAGATATTAGAACAATGGGGACTTATTAGATAACAATCACTAGACTGCTACTTTTAGGTTTCTATGTCATCAACAAACTTTAATCGTTTTTGGCTTTATATTAAATTTAGATGTACCTTCTATAAGTGGGTAGCTTACTTTGTCTTCATAAACCTCCAGGCTCCAACATTAGGGATAAGCATAGAACTCCATTTGGGATGAAATGATTTTTATAAAGACATTAGAACACTTATAGGATCAATATCACTAGATTTCTACTTCCTAGTTTTTGTGTCACCAACTATCTTTAATTGCTTTTGGCTTCATAGCAGATTTTTTGTACCTCCAGTGAGTTGGTATTTTACTTGTCTTCTTAAACCTCAAATCTAAGGGATAAGAATAGAAATCAATTTGGGATGAAACAATTTTTATAAAGACATTAGAGCACTCAGACTTACTAGTTCACGATCACTAGATTGCTACTTTTAAGTTTCTGTATTTTCAACAAACTTTAATCATTTTTGGCTTCATAGTAGATTTCCATGTACAAGTGGGTTGTTACTTGCCCCCTTAAACCTCCAATCTAAGGGATAAGCATAGAACTTGATTTGGGATAAAATGGTTTTTTCAAAGACATTTAGAGCACTTAGACTTATTAGATCATAATCACTAGATTGCTACTTCAAGTTTCCATGTCACTAAGAAAGTTTAATCGTTTTTGGCTTCATAGTAAATTTCCATGTACCTTGGTGAGTGGGTAGTTTACTTGTCTTCTTAAACCTCCCATCCAATTAATAGGGATAGAAATCTTAGGATCAACAATCTAACCGGTAAGTCAATGTAAATCTTAAAAATCCCAAATGGAGTTTGAAGATTGTGAAAAGACTCTATGTAGTGCTAGGTGAGTTACAACTTGAGAAATATTTCATGTAGAACTATTTTTGCAAATTACAAGTCAAAAAATAATCGTGGATGTCAAAAATCATTAAAAGCAAAGTCTATAACCTAAAGCTCTCTCAAGCTGTCTTATCAACACATAAGTGTTTAAAACTTTGTTATATATGAGAAAGAAAATCCCCAGACACTGTAAAGGCTTTTTAAAAAAATCTTAGAATACTAGTAAATTTGAACATTGTTAGTTGATGCTTGAGCATCAAAACTCATGCTTGAGCCTTAAAAAACATGTTAAAAAGTGAAGGAATTTTAGTCATACATAAGTGTTGCTTGGGCAGGTTTAAGTCTTACAAAGTAGAAAGTGAAAAATCTAAAAGCAGTGAATTATTAAGATATATTTATAGCCTTATTACTTCTGCCTTGGTTTTTTTGCTTGAATAAGTTGAGATGCCTCAAGTTTTGATCTCAGTGATATTTTAGCTTCGTTTGTTTCTCATGCAATTGCCCATTTATTAGGTTTTAACAATCTCCTTGTTTGGTTATTTTGAGACAAAATCCATTATAATCATTATTCTCCTAAACTAATGCAAAATTCAATACAATTCAACATAAGCACAATATGTAATATGCGACTAAAAGAACTTAGCTGATCTTACTCAATTGAACTTACTCGTTTCAACTTGCTCAATCAAACTTATTCGATTCAACTTGCTTGGCTGAACTTGCTCGATTGAACTTGTTTGGTTGAGCTTGCTTGGTCGAAATTGTTTGATTCAACTTGCTCGGTTCAACTTGCTCGATTTAACTTGCTCAATTCAACTTGCTCAATTCAACTTGCTGGTTTAACTTGCTTATTGCCATTTTAGATAGACATATGTTTGCACATGCTTAACAAAATCCATTGAACACATTAGAAATAAATAATTTGATTTACAATCACAATTATGTATTGTTATATAAGTTGTCAATTTTGTGACCATCAAGTAGGGTTAGAATCTCTTCAAGATTGGAACTCAATCCATTCAAGACAGACAAGATGTAAGTACAAGCGTATCTAATTAGTTTGAATTTCTAATGTATTGAGGCTTAAAATATGTTCTTAGGTTTCTTTCTATTTTGTGAGCTTAAGCTTGTCTAAGCAACCTCAAGCATGATTGAAATTCCTTTCATTTTGATTTAATATGTCTAATCATAAGTTTTCATGCTTAAAATCAACTAACAATGTTCAAATTTGGAAATCTTTTCAAGATTGGTATGTGTGTGTGGGTTTTTTTTTTTTTTTTTTTAATTATATATAAAAATAAATAATTGGAAACACCGAAAGATTCCCACAAGTTCTAGTGGTTTTGGAAGTCTTTGGACATTTGGGGGTTATATTTTTTAACACTTTTTTATGCATGTAAAACCATAAGAAAGCTTTCAAGTTTTTGTGATTTCCTTTTATTTTCATTCCTAATTAGTAAACGCGCCTTAATCAAATCCTAATACCATTAAAATACTTTCCTAAGACAAAATGTAAATCTGCCTTGCTTGGTTGAAGTTGCTCAGTTTAACTTGTTCGGTTGAACTTTGTTTAGTTGAATTTGCTCGGTTCAACTTGCTTATAGCCTTTTTAGATAGACATGTTTGCATATGCATAACAAAATTCATTAAATATATTAGAACTGAATAATTACTCGATTGAACTGGCTTAGTTGAACATGCTTGGTTCAACATGCTCAGAGCCTTTTTAGATAGACATGTTTGCACATGGTTAACAAAATCTCAATTAAATTAGCCTTTTTAGGTAGACATATTTTCTTTCATTTTCATTCCTGAATAGCAAACGTGTCTTAATCTAATCGTAATACTACTAAAATACCTTCCTAAAAAGTAAAACAATCTAAAACTAAATGTTTGGTTGAACGCGCCTTAATCTAATCCTAATACCATTAAAATGCTTTCCTAAAACGCTTTCCTAAAACAAAATGGAAGCACACCTTGCTTGATTCAACTTATTCGGTTGAACTTGCTCAGTTCAACTTGCTCGGTTCAACTTGCTTATAGCCTTTTTAGATAAACATGTTTGCATATGCTTAACAAAATCCATTAAATACATTAGAACTGAATGATTGCTTGGTTGAACTTGCTTAGTTGAACTTGCTCAGTTCAACATGCTCATAGCCTTTTTAGATAAACATATTTGCACATGCTTAACAAAATCCCCAATTAAATTAGCCTATTTAAGTAGACATATTTCCTTTCATTTTCATTCCTGATTATTTAAAGGGCTTTAATCTAATCCTAATACTACGAAAATACTTTCCTAAAAAGTAAAACAACCTAAAACAAAATGTCCGGTTGAGCGCGCCTTAATCTAATCCTATTACCATTAAAATACTTTCCTAAAACAAAATTTAAACATGCCTTGCTCAGTTCAACTTGCTTATAGCCTTTTTAGATAGACATGTTTGCATATGCTTAATAAAATCCATTAAATACATTAGAAATGAATAATTGTTCGGTTGAACTTGCTTGGTTCAACATGCTCATAGCCTTTTTAGATAGACATGTTTGCACATGCTTAACAAAATCCCTATTAAATTTGCCTTTTTATAGATATGTTTCCCTTTATTCTCATTTCTTATTAGTAAACACGCCTTAATCTAATCCTAATACTACTAAAATACCTTCCTAAAAAGTAAAACAACTTAAATAATTCTAATTGGAATAGGAAAACAACTTAAACAATTCCAAATGAAATGGGAAATAAATCCCTATAGAATTAAAAGAGATCAACTCATAATAAAATAGCGATTTTTCTAAGTTGTCCTACATCAAAAAACCGCCCTCAAAAGAAACTCAACCTTGATGACAAGTTTGGCATTACTGTTTGATGAATAATGTTTTAGGTAAATCAATCTGTCAATTGTGAACATGATTGGATATATATTTTTTTTAAATGATAACAAATAAGATCTTCCAAATCCGAACAAAGAAAAATAAGTTAAAGAGTCCCCTTCTTAAATATGTGGTTCTTTGGATTTCTTTTGAAGAACCTTCAAATCAATTACTTTCTCTTCCATTTCTAAACCACGAGTCTCATTCTTTTCAAAAAGTTATAGTAATTTTAGAAAGTCTTTAGGACACTTAAGGTGTTTTTCTTCTCATATATAAGCAAAGTTTTAACCACTTTTTTGTGTCTTGCACCGTTAGTGAGCTTTGGAGTTTTTTTGTTTTTTTTTTATTTTCATTCTTAATCAGTAAATGCGCCTTAAAAGTAATCCTAATATTACTCAAATACTTTCCTAAAAATTAAACAACCTAAACAATTCTAAATGACATTGGCATACAACCTAAACAATTTAAAATAAAATAGGAAACAAATTCCATGGAATAAAATGACGTAAAGTCATAATAAAATAGAAAATTTTTTAAGTTACCCTTCATTAGACACCTTCTCTTAAAAGAACCTCGTCCTCGAGTGACGAGTTTGGCATTGTTGTTTGGCTAATGATGTTTGAGATAAATCAGTCGTATCAATTTTGAACATGAACACATATCCAAAAAAAAAAAAAAAGTGAACATGAACAAACATTTTTCAAATGGTAACATATAAGATCTTCAAAATCTAAACGAACAAAAATAATCTTAGGAGTCCATTTTGAAAATACATGTGGCTCTTTGAATCTCCCTTGAAAAATTCAAATCATTTACTTTTGCTTCTATTTCTAATTTCTAAACCCTGAGTTTCATTATTTTTAAACTCATAAATCCATTCATCTTTTGACAGATCAAAATCTTTATTTCTTTCGAATATCCCAAGTTCTTCCTTAGTAACAATTTCTTCTTCATATCAAATTCGAGTTTGCATTCAGTCTTTGATGATGGTAACAATTTCTGTTGCTATAGCTGTCATCCTCTAATCTTTGTTTGCAAAATGGTTGGGCCCAGTATTGCCATGCTCCATCAGCAGGTAGGCTGTAAACCGTTGCTCAGAGACCACGTCATGAAGCGAAAGGGATAAACAGTTGAATCCGTGACAAAATTTTCTATCTATAATAATCTAATTCTAATGCTACTAAAATACTTTGGAAAAATTAAAACAATCTAAACAATTCTAAGTGAAATAGTGAAACAACCTAAACAATTCCAAATAAAATAAATCAAAATAAAATACTAATTTCCTGAAGTTGGAAATTCTATCAATGTAACAATTTTCCTAAAGTGTCCTACATCAGTTCTTAGATTATAAATATGTAAAGTTCAATTTTTTTATTTCATATTTATGAAAATTTTCAATTTAGAACAACTTCCTAGTTATATGTGATGAATTTATTTGGAGAGGGTATCATTTTCCTTGAAATATGACGTGCTAGTTGGATGTAAAATGGCTTAATGGATATTTAAGTAAATGGCTCGAATCAAATCTTTGTTTCTTTAGGGGTTTAATGTGCTATTCATTTGCGCTTGCCTTTTGCATTGATTTCTGTTCCTCCTTTTTCTTAACACTTTGAGAAGACACATAGGTCTAGTAGACTATATGCTTTTGATGGTTTTGTTATAACAATCAATTTCTGGTCCGATATGTGTTCTTTTGTGGCTTGTTGCCTTGTTCTAACATCCAATTCCTCCAGAGAAGAAGGCTGAGGGAAGATCAAGGATTGATCGTGAATCTGACAATCAGCAACTTCTACAGTTAGAAGAAAAGGATGTGGTATCATCTGTAGCTACTGTCCTCTCTGATCTTTGTGGCCCTGGTGAATGGATGCCTATGGAAAAACTTTATTCCGAGGTTAGTTCTGTTTTATTCTGTTTTGCTTTTTGTTATTTATTTATTTTGTTTTGTTTCAAATCAACTATCCTGAATTGGTACTTTGGAAACATATATAATGTTAGTCTGCCTTATAATTTATGGAAAAATCTCATGTTGTTGTATGCATGTCTGGAACGTGCAAGTATTAGTTTTATTTTGACATAAGGGCAGCCCTCTCTCTCTTTTTTTTTTTTTTTTGTTTGTTTTTGTTTTTCTTATAAAACTATGTCATTCACTTGTTGAATTCCACGCAACAAATTATCCAGGATAAGAATGGTGTGGTTTGTTTGGTTGTCTTAAAAATTGTTCAACAATATCTATTTCAAATGAAGATTTTTGGCAAATGTCTTCTCAAATGAAGCTCACTACATGGTGCATTTTTCCGATTGGCATGTTGATATTGGTATGATTAATATTAGAAGTTTCACTGCAATTATTATTATTATTATTATTATTTTGTGCCATACTGAAGTTGTGTACCATTTAAGTTGAGTCATTTTGAAATTATGGCTTATGACCTCTGATTGGTTATGATTTCATTGAGAATTGATCATAAGGTTGGGTTTGGCTGGTGGGCTACATCTACCATGAAATTTAGTTTACTTTAGAAGTATTTTCTGATGCAGTCACACATTTTATTTTCAGAGCAAGCCCTACAAAGCACCCATGCATTGTATATTACTGCACGTTGTCATTAATGCTTAAACTGTTCTGATCTCGGATTTGATCAACTGTATATATAGTTGCTACTATAAGGTTGGAATCTGCAGCTGGATGTCTGAGAGTTACTAATCTCTCTTTACACAACAATTCATAATTTAAAAATGCTTATTTTATGGGCTATATTTTGCTTTCTTTTCTTTTATTTTTATTTATTTATTTTTTTCTATTAAAGGTTCTCTAATCCTATGATGTCTGAACCTTGGAAGTCTGTAGTTTTCAAATTGTTTGAAGTGTTTTTCTTCTTTTTAAGCTAGTGGATCAATATAGTAATGTCTGGCACCATACTCGAGTGAGGAGGTATCTCACATCTGAGGACTGGCCGGGTCCTGAATCCAAGGAAAAGCCGTGGTATGGCCTGCTTATGTTGCTGCGAAAATATCCAGAACACTTTGTGATCAACACAAGGTCCAAGGGCCGGGTAACATTGGAGTTTGTGTCTCTGGTCTCTCTGCTTTCATAACATCATGAAAACATCAGAGTACTTCCTTCACACCGATCATCTGAGTTGCAGTCCATGTGTGAGTTGCAATATGGAAACATGGCAGATTGCGTTCGTTTTGTATGATTGTTGTGAATTGTGGTCTAGCTTCTGGGTGATCTCTGCCCCTGGACCCCTGTTTGGAAACCTGTAGTTAATTTTGCTCTTCTTTTGACATGATCTTTTTGTAAATGGTATGTTTGGTAATAGAAGTTGCAATCGTTGTCCAGACATAAAATCTGCTTTTCAATGTTCTCATTGTAGTCGGATTGGAGAGACTCAGTTGTTTCTCCCAAGATTTGTTTAGCTTTTAAAAATTTCTTCATAGCCAATGAATAGGTAGTTCTGAGAAAAACTACATAAATTTGGGGTAATGGTTGAAAATGTAGCCATCCTGAGAAGGCATGAATGGTTTACTTACAGAAGTGTTTTTACCCAGTGCCCACACTCAGTTCCTGGCCATGAAATGCTTTGATCGGTTAATAACTGCATCAGCTACATTTCATTACATTTCTTGAGGGGGTGTTTTAGTGGTTTCCTCGTCAAAGCAATCCAACCGCAAAGTATCAAACATTTTTGGGCCAGCACCACTGTGCTGACGACTTGGCTATGATACTATATTGTTATTTAGCTCAGTTAGGCCCATAGAAATTGGCCAATATATTTGTGCACCTTCACCAAAAATTCTGCACTTGGGATGTCACCTACTTATCCCCTTATGATTTGATTTGATCCTCATTTTTTATGTTCTAGATCTGATACCAAAATCAACCTTTCCATTGTGCATCTAAAAGCATGAAAATTTTCATTTCTAATTTTTGGTGTTTAAAACGAGCAGCTTTATAGCCAATCGGATCATTTTCATAGAAAGAACAACTTTTGAGTATGGGCAAAGCGCAAGTGAAGGTCAAAACACTGGCCATATATAATCCCGTAAGTGCCCACAAATTGCCTGAATTTGAAGCTTCGCAACTCTCTTGGTTTTTTTATTGACCACCCAAAACACTATATCAGCTAGTAGAATAAAATTTCATTTATTATGACAAATATTCTCCAGTTTTTCTGGTACCAGACAAAGACGCAATCCATCACCTTGCAATCTTCTTGTGTTTCTCACAGATCCTTTCAGTAAAATTTTGACAAAGGACCAACCAAAACATACTCCCCTTCAAACATCAAAGTTCACCTAGCAGCTAAACAGAAAGTGCCTAGAAACATTTTTTTTTTTTTTTTTTCATTTCCTTTTTGGTAGACTTGATAAACAAATTTCAACTTAAAAGGAGGCACATTCATTAAGATTCTTCTTTGTTTAGTTTACCAAGCCTTTCTGCATATAGTTGTTCTTCCCGAGCTTGTTTTGTGGCAAGGGCTTCCTCATCAAGTACTTGTATGGGCGACCACTCTGGTAACTTCAACCAACCATCTTTCTTCTGAGATTCTTTCAAGTTCCACCACACAGGTTTTAGTCTGAGTGTAGCATAATCAACTGTTGTCCCCACAACAGCAAAGATGAATGAGTAACGTAGTGCACCAAGCTGACCACCTACAATGCCAACGAACGAACATATAAACCAATTGAGAAGGAAAGCTGAAAATGATGAGAATGAACAGTACAAGGTGACACAGATTTTAGTTCTACAGTTTTCATTTAGGTTCAGTTAAAGTCTCTAGTATTTGTCCTATATAACACAGCAAGTCAAAACTGAACTTCTCAGCATAAAAAACTGTTAAATCGAAGTAATTGAATTAGTAACCTTAATTGCTATGGTCACATAGAAATCAAGCAAAGCTGAATCTTCTCAAAATAGCTTTTGACCAAGCAAATCATCAGATTCATAGACATGAGTGTGTGTGTGTGTGTGTGTGTGAGAGAGAGAGAGAGAGAGAGAAATCCATAACAACTTTACCATGAAGACGTCCAAGAAGAGCACCACTACCAAAGCCTGCAATTGCTGAATTTAATAGATCATCAGATCCTGTTTTACGACTTGCTCTCACAAATTCACGTGCTCCTGCCACATCAAAGACATCATTGAAGTTTCTAATTAAGTAAATTGGTGCACAAAGAAATATATCGGTCCTTCAACTATATGATGTCAGTGTAATTTATCGGCAGTTCCATTTTCCTTTTTTTTTTTTTTTTTTTTTTGAGACGCAATGTAAACAGAGTAACGGTTCAGAAACAGTGGTTCATTCCTCAGGATTAGTGCAAAGTCCTAACAAGTAGGTACTCTATTTTCAGTTTCCTGATACACATGCCTGGATTCTGGCAGTAGCTCACCGTTTATGATAAATAAACTGTTTTTAAGGCCTTTCGTTTGCTCATTTGTAATAATAAAACTATAGTTTTCTTAGAGGCAGATGATACTACAATTCTTAATTTATCTCACCACTAGAACCTCATAAATCTTGATCCAATCCCAGTAGAAGAAACACTGGCTACCTTACTTATTGGTTGGGTGAGATTATCTATCACTAACAATCCTTGAATTGATTATAAGGGTGATAAGTGAAGAATATCCAAGCGTTGATATTGATGAGTAACCACTAAAAATTTGTATTCTCAAAAAAAAAAAAAAAAAATCTTTGATAGAAAAAAGAAAGAAAAGTAAACATACCACAATAACAAGCCGTGACAATGGAAAAATTAGTTACATAAGTGGCGGATATATTAGCAAGCCTAAGAGATTTTCGATGCTTTGAGACCAAACCAACTCCTGCACCAACATAACCTGATCCCACAACTCTACAACTTTCAATTGAAACCACCTAACCATACACACATAAAAATTAAATTGAAAATAATAATAATAATAATAAAAACATAGAAACCTGCAAGGAGAGTAGGAAAGAATATGCGCTCCACCCAGCCGCCCGATGAGGAAGGTGATGATGATGATGATGGAGCCTCTCCCTCTAAGGGTTTTGAATCGCCTGAAGACATTTGATACGATTTTTTATTTCAATGTCTGAAGCATAATCAACTACTCGGAACAGTTTAACGCAAACAACCCTAAAACGTAGTACTAAGCGGTTCTGGGTCGATCCAATGCTTATTTACTTCTACAACTCACTTTTCACTTTTGGGCTGGACCTTTTGATTGACTTCACTTCATGGGTTATTTTGCCTTGTTGATTTCAACAATTTATTATATTATTATTTTTTTTTTTTCACATTACAATTATAATTACAACTATTAGGATCTTCTGATATAAGACTTAAAGCACGGCCTAAAACTTTACTCTCAATAAGCTGTAGAGAATTATCCACACAAAGTAAAAAAATTACCCATTCACATTGGTGGGATTAGACGTTGTTGCTTTTCGAACCAATCACTCGACTAAAGAGAGACAAAGATAGGTTGGAGTTGTGTCACTACACTACTCCACTTGCAAGCTAATTTGAACAATGTTGCTTACATAAAAAAGTAACCATTGAATTACAATTCAAATATTCACAAAAATTAAAGTTTAAGATATAATTATTTTAATGTCAAAAAACACATACATATATTTGTAATAATAATTTTAAGAATTTAAAACAATAATTTCATATTATAATTATTTTTTAACATTAAATTTTTCATACATTGCAGTTATACTCTTATTTCATATGTTCACAAAGCATCTTAATTAATATTTTATGGAATAGGTACATCAATATCACTAGTTTGCGTACATATCAACATAACTGCAAACGATTATTATTATTATTATTATTTTGTCAATTTGAAAACAATTGGTTAAACTTAGTGTATTATAATTGGAAACCAAATACAACCAATTAAAATACTATATTACCTAATATGTGTAGAGCGAATTATTTGCAATGACAATTATACCGTACAATGTCTTAACAAATTATTTCACTGAAATTATAAGATGATATTAGATGGTTGTGTGGCAGTGGTTTATGATAAGTGATGGTTCCTAGCTAATTATCAAGTGTCAGTATAGCTTGTGATTTCAGCTGAGTGTCTGTCAATATTTCAAAAGAATAACAGTTCGGTGTCAAAAGTTGGATCCTTTGTGCTTCTGGTTACTCCCTTTTTATAGATGGGAAGTGGACCATTGGATAAGAATTGAGACAGTTCGGATCAAGAAATCCATTCTCCCTTGAGCTCTCCTCTACGTTTAATGCAAGGATCCTCTCTTCAAAGTTCAAACCAATTGCCCCTTCTTAATTGTGTGCATTAGTTGTCTCCTCCTTTAATGCAGTCAAACCTCATCAAAAGAGTCTTAGCTGTCCGACCATTTGCCCTTGGTCGCAGGCTTTTGGATTCTAGACTCCATTCGGAATGACTTATGGGCCCAACAATTAGACTGTTATATTAAGTATTTTCAATTTACTAGTCTATCGGGACCCTATTGAGACGATTTTACATTTACAATATGAGGGGTAACTTGTTAATAATTAGGTCATGGTAATTATGTGACACTTTAGGTGGCATTTCAAAATTCAATTGTAGAAAATTACCATCAATAACCCTTTTTTCAAATTCAATTACACAATTTCAATCAACTAAACCCACCTAATGAATAAAAGGGGGACATTACACTGACCCGCTTGAAGTTTGGGCTAGTAACTAGTTGCACTTAGATGGAAAGGTTTGCGTATTTACACTATTACCCCTGAGATGAAAGATTCCATTAGTTTGAAAAACTTTTACTTTGAAAATATCCAAAATACCTTAAGCTTTAAGGAGTTGGTTGTTGGATCAATTGGACCCAAAATTAAAATATTAAAATAGTCCATCGCTGACCCAAAATTAAAACATCAAAATATTCAATAACATAAAAATAAGAAGTGACATAATTACAGCGTTGGATGTAAAATTAATTAGATAGATATATATAATGAAAATAGCAACAATAAAAGGTTTATGATATCTCACAACCAATACTAGTACAAACATAATATAGTTTTCGCTGATTAAAGGCGGTATCCGGTAACCACAAACGAAAAAAAAAAAAAATCATTTTATATATATAAGTCGTAGGGGTGACAGTGCATAACATCCAAACCTTTCAATATAAGTGTATCTAGCCTTAGCATCAAAGGGTCAGTATTTGACCAATTATGTAACAATCAGTTCTAACAAAAAATTATAATAATACGGTATTTCAAAAAAAAATTATAATAATACTACTGTTTTTCTCTTGTGTCCAATTAGTTCGCTAAATATTTTAAAATGTTAAAAAATAATAATATTTACCCTAGTTTAAGTAGTCATGTGCTTTCCTTTTCATATGTGATAACAAGTCTTAAATTTGTGTGATACAAATTCTAGTTTTACTTTTATCTATAAAATCATGAAATATGGAAAGACCACCCCTTCCCTACGGTGGGAGTTACTACTGGGGACTAGGGTCATGCTTGTAGTGGTGGAATTTGATATTTCTTAGTCTCCCACTTTTACCTTAAAGGCATCATATAAAAATAAATATAATAAAAATTAGAAGAAGAATAAAAAATTTGTAAGTTTGTTAATAAATTATATTAAAAATTAAAATAAAAATATATAAGACTAAAAATATAATTATTCGAGGAAAAAATAATAAAGAAAAAGTATATAGGTTTGAATTATAACTTATTTGGTTCAGATTAACAGGTCCACACGTTAAACCCTTTAAATAAATAGGTTGACGAACATACTATGAATACCATTATGACAGACCTATCCTGAAGAACATTGTGCATTAGGACAGACCTACCATAATACCATTATGTTTGACTGGCACATTATGAATTGAAGGACAAAAGTGATAATTTTTTTTTTTAATAAAATAAGAGTCAAAATTGTTGATTTGACAAAGACATTTGATAAAGTAATATTTCATCCAAAATTAAAGATTTTTGTGAAACTTTCCCAAACAATAATAAACTACAGTATGAATTCTATCCAAAATATATTTAAACTAAAACTTCAATGAGAAGCAATGTTTAGCATGTTGCTATTACAATGATCCAAACCTAACAAAGTTCAATCTAAATCCACTAATTTTATGTTGTATTGACAAAACTGCCATCTCTAATTAAGAGTAACTCAGTACAACTCCACTCCCGTATAATTATTCAAAGCGTCAGCCTAGTGGCTTGTTAATTCAATTGTATTAGGGAATTTGGTATTAAAATACTTCATTTTAAGGAATTGAGGTAACTAATTTCTTTTATGAATGAAAACTTAATAGGTTACTCGCTGCAGTTGAAATGTACAACATGAGTCTCCTCTCTTATTGTTCATCAAGGGCTTTTTTTTTCTCTCTCTCTTTCTCTTGTTTTTTAATTATTTTGTGCCCTCTTAATATCGAGTCAAATTACTATAAAGACTTTAGCTAATCGGACTCCAGTAAGCAACTCAAAATATTACTTCTAAAATCAAGAGAGGTCACCTCACATATTTATGGAAAAATTGACCAACTTTTTGTGACCATATGAGTTCGAACTTGTTACTCACTAACATGTAGCAGATCAAGGACTGTACCACTATTCCAACCCACATAACTCTTTTTCTCTTATATTTTATATTTTCCTTTTAGCAGAGTTTTCATAAAATTAAATTTTCCAGCTTTTCACTTGCAGAATCTAAGAATGCCAGTGATTTTGTAACTATCTAATACTTTAACTCTTTTATTGCATTAAGCCTATAAATCTCTGCTTACCACTGGTGTGATCTACCATATGATTTGCCCTAATAGGGGCCTTTATACATGAAAAAATTGAAGGCTAGTCAGCTAGGAACTGAAATGTTAGAGGACAGTTGAGCCTCATTTACTAAACATCTTATTCAAGAGGCTGACGAGTCTGGTCCTGCCTCTTCCGAAGCCGAGAAGCCATTGATTCCTTGTTTGCTGTCCCAGTCACTGTTCTCCATTGGAGATTCAGACCTCTTATGTGACCCAGCGCTGAGTCTTCTTTTGAACTCTGAAATTAACATCAAGGCCATATCCATTAGGACACACCTAATGGAGGACCATTCTAATAGACATTATGATTAAGCATGGAAAGAAATGTATTACTTTTATTAGTGATTGAACGACGAGTATACGCCAAAAATTCATCCCATTTGAACTTCCTGAGTTCTTGTTTCTCCTCCTCTGAGAGCTCAAAGTTGGGTTCCCTCCCACACATGAAAGCGGCTCTGCATATAGTCGGACAAAACTATGAGTTTATATATATATATATATATATGAATACTGTTAGATTTACATAGAGAACAAAATTATAAACATGCATAAATCATGCGGGCATTCAAACTCAGGACCTCGAAGTGAAAATGATTTTAATATGATGACTCAAATGATTAAACATGCAGACAAGGGTCCAAATAATAATATTATGTACATTAACAACCCCTCACATGCAGATCAATGGGCTTATCACAAGGACCTACAACTACAACAACATGGGAGTTTGAACTGAGGATCTCATAAATAGAACTAGATCTAAATACTATATTGGGAATTGTGAGTGGCGGAGCTAGAGGACCCAGGGCCCAGGCCCCCAGACCAAAAAAAATTCTATAATTTTTACTGAAAAATCAAGATATTCTCTCTCTTGTCTTTTTTTTTTTTGGTGCTTAACCAATTATACTTTTTCCCTTCTGATCACTTAACCACCTAAGCAAGAAGAGAACGAGATGGATAATTACTCGCATGAAGTAACTTAAGAGCAGATGATACAATAGATGCCTAATCACTGAAAGCTTTAGAACCCAACAAATCCAATATGGAAATTTCCCTATTCCCTTACATCTTTTCTAGCAATGCATTAGGTTTAAATCACATGAAAACTCATCAGCACATTCATGCACATTTAAGATAATCACGAGGAGACAGCAGGTCCTGTATTCTTATGTCATTGCATATATATTTTACCATTTTTTTTCCTGGTCTTCGAGGAGAACAACTTCATCCCCATTACATGTTAAGATTGGTCAAATAAATTCTACAATGATTCAAAGTTATAATTTCTCTCCCATCCTATCTTCCAATTAACAACCCCTAAATAATACATTGTTTCATTTCCCAAAACCTATATGCACATCTTTCATGTAAAATTCTTAGATGCAACAATAAGCAGTTTTGCTGCCAACCACAAAAATTTCAAAAGCAACCACTGAGTGGTATATCTTAGCACAAAACAATGCCCAAAATCTTAGGAAGAGAATATACTTCACAATAATATAAATAATATAAATTCAATTGTGTTAATTTTGAAAGCCCAAAGAAAATGTTCAAGCAGTGACCATACATCAAGATCTTATTTTCATTAACAAGAATAAGATGAATACTTCCCTATTTCCTTCTTTATATGTAGCAACCATTCTCTTATTAAAAAAGTACAAAGAAGACATGGTCTCACTCAAACATATGCATGCAATACATGTATAAATTTTTAAGCATGTCTACTGTGAAAACCTTGCATATGCTGCACAATAGCAACGTGAAACTAGTACTAGAGCCCGTGTTTATTTTCATGGAATAACGGTCACCGATATAATGATTATTATTATAAGCTTGATTAAGTTAACTTTCTTACCTGTCATACAAACGGGCAGCCTCTTCTTGTGAGCCGACAGTTCCCAAGTGAATTTGTTTCTTGTCCACTTTTATTGCCGCCTGCCATTTCATATTTTTGAAGTAGACACCTCTCATTAAACATGGTTCCTGGTTTTGAACTTGCTTCCTTCTATGTCGCTTTCGGCGTTTGATTGGTAATCCTATGAATGGAACAATCACATCATAACAGCAATATATTCACAACACTATCTGTAAGTGTTGAAATATGACATTGCTTCAGAGAAACATTAGACTCAGTTTCTTCCATACTAAATAAAAAAATAATAATAAGCATAAATTTCATCTGTCCTAAGAAGGAAGATGAAATTTATGTATAAGCAATATGGTTAACTGAAAGCAAAAAACCCATAAATTGAACTGAAGCACAATTACTACAAGTGATAAAAATGGCACAGCCACAAAGCTCTCATGATTTAGAAAGCCAGTAAAAGAAAATGATTTTGACAACTTTTGGACATCAAGAATCCAAACAAAGCTTCAGTTCATTTAACCATTACCTTATTCTCCCCAAAGTTTTTATGTTACTCCCAATCAATATACACCGAGTTAAACAAAAGGCAACTTCAAATTGATTGTTTCTTCCTACTCAAGTTGATCTTGTGCACAGCACAAAGACAAATTAAAATCCATCTAAGCAGCCATCCAAGATAAATCAGAATGAGAAATTTCGGATAGTCAAGA
Organism: Litchi chinensis; assembly: GCA_019925255.1. Lineage (NCBI taxonomy): Eukaryota > Viridiplantae > Streptophyta > Magnoliopsida > Sapindales > Sapindaceae > Litchi > Litchi chinensis. The sequence continues at coordinate 14,738,011 of CM034463.1, read as the reverse complement.
ACTTATATACAAGAGAGAAGATGACTGATCGACCCTGTTTACTTGCCCATTCACGTTTTTCAGAAGTCGAACTTCAATCATAGCATGTTCTCAAATACTGAATCTCCAATCAATAGTTCTGATATAATCTCTTATTTCAAGGTAATGCTTTTCCACAGCATCTTAACTAAACTCACAATAAGGTCATTCATAAGGACAGCATCTGTTGGGAATATACCTCAATATGACACAAGGGATGAACTTGACATGTAAACAGACGACTAACGTGATGCATTTTATTAAGTTAAGCATGAGTCGGCTGCAACTTACTGATAGGTTATGAGGCTTCTCAGCATTGATTACACTACGTTCCTTATTATGCTAAATTTAGAGAACAAATGTGAACAGAAGTTGAGACCTACAATGATTATCTTATTTCATGTCTAAGAGTGTTATTAAGGTAAAACAACAGAGCAGCTCATAAAAACTGAAAGAGATTGGCTGGAATGTGAGATATTGTTTAGATCTTTCAGAAATTGTTTTGGTGGTGGCGGTTCTTTTGCATCATAAAACACAGAATTTTCAAAAGTATTCCTCCTTAACACATGCAAGGGACATCTGCTGATTTAGATACATGCTTCCTCTCAAAATCCGAAAACCAATAATTTGATTGAGTGTATCAAAAAATAATAATAATAATAACAGTAATTCATTGAGTATTTGTACAGATGGCTTCTTAATAATAATGACAGTATCATCAGTGAATAACCATTAGTCCAAGAGATTTCTCAATTTCTTTTTCAACTATCAGTAGAAGCTCAATCATCGAATGCAAGTTTTAATTGTAAAATAAGAAAACTTCATCTGGTTAGGAATAAATGACATGTAGAAGGGGCCCTAGTTTGTAGGCATGTCATTACAGGGAATCGACTCCATCAATATTTGAAATGAAGAAACAAATATATGAATTGATCATTCAGCACAATTCCTGGAGCTGTAATTACAATTTGACACCTGAAAGATTTTAACCTTTTTTTTTATTTGAGTGTTTGCATACAAGAAAAGGGAGAGAAAGATAGAGACATAATATAGCAATTTTATTAATGCAATGAGTAATGACGAATAGTTACTGGAAAAAATAATAACGACCTTTGTAGAGGCAGTTATAAATAATATGTGTTCACTTGGTCATTATCAATGGAGAATATTATACATAATTAAAAAAAAAAAAAAAATCATCTAATTGACAAACCTGAAAATGTTTGAAAAGGCTCTTCTTTTGGTTGATTATTCTGCTCTTCTGGTGTGCTTGAACTAGACACATTTGATGGCCCAAGTCCTTTTGAAATGGCCTTCTGAGAAATAGCATTTAATAATATTAACATAAGTAACTACAAAGATATGTAGTTAACCTACAACTCATGCAACTTACTAGTTATATGTCACATAATTACAGCATATAATAATAAGCATCTCAAATTTCTTTTAATGGCTTTACTGAAGGAGAAATGCATTTTGTTTATATCTTTGCAGACGTCAATTAAATCAACCAGGGACAGTAAGAATCATGGAATCTCAAGTTTGTTTGTCAAAAAACAGTCATTTCAAAAACAGATGGCTTTTTTACTTTCCAGATCAAAGTTACTACAAATCAAGAGAACAGCTGGTCGATATGGCAAATACAAAGGCACTCCCAGAACCTTTGAGTTTGACAACTCTAACAGTTCTGTGATTCCAGCCACGAATAACAATATTATAAAAATGAACTCCTTAGGACACTATGGATGTCCTAGTCTGCAATTGATTGACCAAGTGTCAACCAGTGAGAGACTCATTATATCCAGAATTTCAGTCTTACCAAATGAGATGGCCATTTCTTCACCCTTCCTCTAAATTAACAAAATATATCCAGGCACATTTGCAGGTATAGGAGAAAAGAGCAAATCATTACTATCTACATGTCCCTATTTGCTTTCCACAAAAAAATTTGACCCTCAAACAATGATAATGCCATTTTGCTAAAATGACTTTAATAGAAAGCAAACATATTGAGTACCAAGATCCAAGTCCACCTTAGTTTTTCCTAATGGATACCATCCCTTAGCTTACTCTGATATAAGGTGGCTAAGTAACAATCATATAAGTACCCAAACAACCATAAATACCAACCAGTTTTCACAGAATAATGCATTCATAACTCTTAAGCAAAACAGAGAAATATGTTAAATGTTTGTTACTAACCAAGCAATTTAAAGCATCAAATTATGCAGATATATCAGCCCAAGAAGTTTCTAATATTTTAGGAGACATTCCCCATTATTAGTTGTAAGTTAAATTAGGAAACCATCTTCTTCTGCGTAAGTTTTAACCGTTCAATTAGAGCACTTTTAACAATTCAGATTGTGTTTGGCATGCATTGTCTACAATACACATTAATTATACATAATGTCTAACGCATCCAACAACTAAAAATGCATGGTCTAATGTTGTACGACTTGTGTAGCAATTTATGTAAAAGAAAAATGTCTGATCCTGGTCCATAATTCATTACTTATATTAATATGATGATTCTCGAGAGATTCATATTGGAGAGGAATTGGATGCAAACAACTGCACAATGCTATGTGCTTCGTTTCTACTTAGCAGACAAAAAAAATCACTTTCAAACCCCATTCCAACCCGTCATACAGATGCTTCAAATTTTGTGCTCTGAAAGCATTAGCAACAATCAACAAAAAATAAGATACAAAACCATAATTGATGCAAGAAAAAAAAACTTACAAAAATGCCAAGGTCATAAAAAATGGCAACTATCTCATATCAGTGCATGTTCCACATGAAGCATGTGATTATTATTATCATATATCAAACTACTTTCTTACCCCCTGTGGTTTGTTGATATCATCAGATGGAATAGGATGCACACTAGGTCGTACACTGCGGTTCATATTCTCAGGAACACTAACATTTTCAGAATTCTTAGAATGTGGAGCCAAGAAAGAACTTTTTCCTGCAAAGACACACCAAATTTGGTGAACATGGCAATTATTTAAGCCTGGCGAAATTGTGTATTACTTAAAAGGGATAGCCATTGATGGTCCAGGGGATAGTAAAACAATTTATGTATATCATCACGTGTACAGTCTTGCAAACTACTAAGGTTCAATAAGAGCACTTTTATTTACAGTAGCACATTTCAGGTAATGCTTACCGGCGCAAAGTCCCAGAAGCTTACGCCGTCTTAAACTCACCATGATGAGTCCAAATAACGCTACAATGCACAATAATTAGTTGATGTCCTTTAACATATATCCCTGTGCTGCTAGGATGACAAAATTTAGACCAAACAAAGACGCGTCAGAAACTGAATTTCAGATAACAACCAGTTATAAAATCAAAATTATTATGATCGGAATAGTATATCCTCAAAAGAACACGACATAAAGGAAAATGTAGGTGGCTACATAAAACATCAGAAGATTTGTACTTCTCAAGTCAACTTATAAGATAAAGGAAACTGTATATACAGACACAACCAATATCTTTGGCCCAATGCACCTAAACTCTAGTCATTTGAGGCACATTTGAGAGTTCAATGAATAGATTAGCCTGGAAAAAACTTTGTTGAATGTTTTTAGCATGCAAGACTGAGAAAATTTGGAAAACAAAATTTATATTAAGCAAAGTTCCAATGTCAATTGACATTAGAATCAAAACATCAACAATGTGAGGCTAGACTACTTTATACACAACTAAAATGTCTCCAGCTAACCAGGACTCAGCACCAAATTAATATTTGTGTTTGTTAGCTTGTTCCAATTCACAAATAAAGCAGCTAAATATCTCAACACCTGGTTAAAAAAAAAAAAAATCAATGAAAAATCTAAGAATGGATCCCACCAAATTTGAGCTAAAACCCAAGTGTGGCTTTGATTTGATATGTAGTTATAAGTTGAGTAGCTTTAAGAAACAACATGATTGATATTTAAAAACATACCTGACAAACATGGGTAGATGTGACTAAAATGAGAAGCAACCAAAACCCAGAACGTTCTATGAATGTTTTAGTATCAACCCCATTTGGGTCCGGTTAAAAAAGTTAATCCATTGACAAGGTGACATGAAGCCAAGCTAAGAGTTAATTAAAATAGAGTACAAAAATCATTCATAATTGGCATAAAGTAAACAAGAATACTCATTATGTTAAACAAAGTAAACTACCCAAAGTGTTTCTTGGAAAATAATTGTAAGTCTCTCTCCTTGGAAACTAAGTCAACCCCACCAACCTACCACCTTTCATGGAAGGTAAACAGGAAAACACAGACCCAAACCCACATAAAAATAAAACCCAACTATACTTTCAAACAAGGAAGAACACATAATCAAGAGAATCCACAAAGCCAAGATGATATTACAATCATAATAATAATCTTAAAAAATAGTAAAAAAAAAAAAACAAAACACCTTGGCGTTTAAACCCAGCAAAGCAGAATTGTGATGACTCAAACAAAGACTTGAGAGTAGATAAGCCAGTCATGTACAATAATAAAAAGCCAAGACAAGGCAAGAAACCACCCATTATAGAGAGATAAATAAAGTCATTGTTTGTACCTGTGAGAGAGACAGAAAATAAAAGGTGGTGGTTGAGGGAGCGTAGAAACCGAGGAGAGAGAGGTAGAGGTTTTGGTTGAAATCTTCTAAAAACAAAAACAAAAAAAAAAAGGCAAAGAAGGGGATTAGGATTTCAGAAAGGGAAGGTGGTAAGTATGTTTGAGAGAGAGAGAGAGAGAGAGAGAGATTTGTATGTGTGTGCAAACAGTGTTTGTGGCTCATGCATCTACCACCTTTTGTTTTTGTTTTTATATATCTCCTCTTGCCATTCTTATATAGGGAGAGGGTTGTTGTGCTGCTCTTTTTTATGCCACTGTGTGCTATTAGGATGGATTACATTGAGACTTCTCTCTGTGAGAGAGGAAGAGAGACGAGTTGAACCAGAAATTTGAGAAGCACAACGTATGCTTCTATGTACTTTAGTTTAAGTCTCATTCCTATTTTGCCCTTCTCAGCCTAACAAACTTCCACACCGACTAGGTCTCTTTTGACATGCTATGTCTTTACCTTTTTGCCCTTTTCTTTTCATTTTGGGTAAGTAATTTTGTTCCATCTTTGATTTTTTTTTTCCCTTATTATTATTAAGAGGTGAAGCCAAAATTGGATCTGTCTCTTGTCACTTAAGTAGGTCAAGGTAAGAATACTATTTTGCATTATTCTTTTCTTTACTCTATCTCTCGACCCTAAAGAAGAAGTGATATACATTTTAGTGGAAAGGGCTAGTGTTTTTTTTTTTTTTTTTTGAGTTCTGAAACTAACTTAAGGAATAACTAGGATTAAACGAGACAGGACACTGATAGTGCAATCTCATAAGCAGCTCCCATATGAGAGAGATGGACCTACATATAGCTAAGGGAGTGGTCCACACAAAAGTAAAGGAAACCCACAATTTTTTTAGTTGGAGGGGGGCACTAGATGTAGAAATTGTGTCTTTGGCAATGCCTCAACCAACTAGTCACTGTCCAAACTATAGAGCTAGTGCAATAGAAAAAATTGATAATAATGGCATGCAACAGTCGAATTTTCAAAAACAATATTAGAGAATCTCTAATGTTCACATGAATTGTGTTTAAAAAAAAAAAAAATTATGTCATCAATGACAAGAGATTTGTTTTCTACATGGCATAACTATCATTTTATAGACAATCAAATTGAAAAATTGTTTTCTAATGTTTCCATGCATTTTCATTTAACATTTCTACGCTTTTTTTTTTACTTTTAATTAGATTTAAAAATTAAAATTAAATAATTATTCATTTACTGACATTAATATTTAACACACTCTCTAAACATAAATAGTTATGTTGGTAATGTCTTTTTTTTATACCTCGGTATTGAAAAGATTTATTTTAACTCAATATTTATTCATTCTAGATAACACATAGTTTTTTTACAATTCATGAAAGCAATCTGGTTGAACTTTTGATAGCAATCCTATGTAGCAAATAGAGGTCTATAAGAACCTATAGATTGTAAAGACTGATGTTGTGCTTATACGAGTAGTTCAATTGGCAAGCAAGCAATGTATTTTTGGACCTTTTACTAATTCTGTGCGATGCCAAAGAATAATTCGCTCGAGAATGTCCATCTTGTTGACAAAGTCATCCAAAAATGCTATTGATCAAATGAACTGTGTTTTCAATTCATTAAACTTGCTAAAAACGTTTGATTAAGTCAATGGTCCTGTGTCCCATCAAGTTTTTAATTTCTTACCATTTTGTATAGTACAATTTGTTTTCTTCTATTCGCTTTCTGACCAAAGAGGCATATGATTTGCAGTTTTTTTTTTTCTCTTTTTTGGGTACCCTAAATAAGGCCATGAAGACTTCTGTGACTCTATTAAATTACTCTGAGAAGGTGTATACTTTAATCAATCTTATTGGTACACTTAAATGTGTCCTAAGGACCTTAAGGTAAGGGTATTGGGTTGGACTATAATCATTAATCCAGACAAGATTTTCAATTTTTTTAAATAAATGTTTATTTATATATAATTTTAATCCAATATATAGCTCAACATCAATCTAGTTTAATCAAATTCAATGGAATTTAGCATCGTTATTTTTATAAGTAGGATGAGGTTGTTACATATGATTTTGATAATTGTCGTAGTATTGAAGGTGAATATTTCATATAAATACAAACAGTGAATAAAGTTTACTTTTGGAAGTAATAGTCCACAACCCTAACATTGTTCAAGCAAATCTACAAAAATTTATGATTAGATTCAAGTCTTGTTGTACATGTATAATAGCATATATATAAAGAGTTTTATTTTTTTATCAAGAAAGTAGATTTTTTTTAGTCATGTATAATATTTAATATTAATAAATCCTGACAATTCTCATACTGATATTAATAATTTTCAATTTCATTATGATTATATTAAAAAAAAAACTAGCATTGTTCAAGAATTAACTTAATTACTATGATACTTTAGGTAGTATTGTAGTGTTATCTCGATTTTCTTATGTTGGTATTAATGAAGAAGGCACGGTGTATGTAGTAGGTTGAGCAGGCATTGGGTGGATGAGGTAGAGATAGGAAGGAAGGGCAATTATGTAAAATGAGAAGTGCCGTGAGCAGCGGTGACAATGGGGACAGGAAGAGCATTAGAGGAATTGTCTAGGGTAGTCAAAGGGCAAACACGAATTAATATTAGTACAGATGGAAGGGCACCGACGATGATGTGATTGGATGGGCGGCCTACCATACAAGTCTCTTGTAGATAATGTCCCGCCAACCTCAACCCTAACTCTTCCCAATTTACCTTTTTAACCCCACCTTCTTCATCGGTTTTTCTTTTTACCATTGCGAGTCTCTTCACTATCACTACTTGGATTGTTATTAACGATTATTTATGAATTCACAGACCATATCAAGAATATTTTTGAAAGTATTTCTATGAATTTTGTTTATTACTTCATGTGAAAGATTTTTTTTTTTTTTTGGAAAAGTATTAATGCGTATAAGTATTCATTAGGAAAACATCTTCTAGTGTTCTTCTATTATTATTTTTAGGATAGATTCAAAATTAAAAAGGACCATTGACTAATTAAAAATAATCAACAATGTCGCTTACATCTGGGAAGTATAAGATTTATATATTCACATAAATAATAATGAACAATAACTACTTAAGGACACATCAACTCATATGTCATTCAAGTGAGATTGGTGTAGTAATATAATTACCAATATCCATGCACATAGGTTATAGGTTCAATATGCAGACTTCTATTAAAATATGAGTAATTTTTTCACTATCTTTGAATAACTCTTTCCCTTTTTTAGGAGCAATTTTAATTAATCTCGATAGTATTCTGATCTGATATTAGTAATTAAAAAAAAAAAAAAATCCATATGCCATAACTCCAATGGTTGTCCACTTCCTCTTCACATTCATTACAGGAGTTCAAATATTATTATGCGTAATTACGATATGTGTGAGGAGTTTTCTCATGTTTTTGTGAGAGTAGATTTAACTATTATTATGAGAATGGGTGTTCAAATAAAAGTGCTTAATTTTGGCCAATTTCAAACTATTGCTGTAAAATTACCTTATATATATAATTTACCTTATATATGTAATTTCAAACCATTTAATTTTCTCTTTATTCATTTAATCAAATCATGCAAATAATATATAGATTTAAAACTTTCAATATAAATTTTTAAATAAGATCTATATTGCATAGATTTGAACAAAGATATTGTTTAAAATATCTCAAAATAAAAAATCAATTAAAAATATAAATAAATAGAGAAAAGAAAAAACATGAAAGAACATAAAATGAAGAGAAAAATTGATGGACATACAATTATTTGGCGCAACACAACTCTCCAATAACGTTCGTATCCTCCAAATAAATTAAATCTATATTATTAATTTCCTTTCAATCCAATGGTTGAAAAATTATGTCAAATTTGTGTCATTAGATTCTGCACCAATATATAATAGAGTGATTTTACCATCAGTGCTTTAAAAAATTATGATAAATCATTGTATTTGAATTCAATAGGAGATTGAATATAATGGATGAATTTGATTGGTTCACACTAACTTTAAGAAAGTTATGAGACACTGATGATAAAATCATTCACATAAACACACACTATCTCTAACAGTTTGGAAGTTTAATTTTCATCAAACATGTATTATAATTTGTATAGACAAGTTTCTTCTTTTATGGTAAGAATGATTGTCTTTATTTTGAGAGTATTTTTCATCCTTTAATGATAATGAATATCTTGATAAATATTTGCTCAAAAATTAAGTTGGTCAGTAGTCAAGAGATTCTGAATTCAAATCTTAATCATATCAAAGTTTTTTTTTTTTCTTTTTTTTTTTTCAAATTAGTACAATTAAACTGATGTTTGAGGAAAAAGATTGAAATCACAATCTTTTCACTAGGTCAAGCTCATCCCAATCTTTAATTATATGTGATGTAATAAAACGATTTACTACAAGCAACGTTTGATTTATATTTATTGCAATAATAAAAGGATAATTAATTATGTATCAAATTATAAGAAAATTGAAGTCAGCGGAGAACTTCAAAGGACAAAAAACAACAATGCCCATGGACTAATAGACGATTATTAGGAAAAACCAGTTAAGGGAACAAAATTGAAGAAATACATATTATGGGGACCAAGTCATGAAAAATGACAGACATCACCGATTGGCCATAAGTCATGCTGGTAGCTGTCTGTCATTAAAAACTGTCACTTACATTAAACGCATCGTACGAGACAGA